>JABWPP010000050.1:131852275-131857275 GCA_016920855.1 Puya raimondii
GTGCAGATCAGAAGGTCGTCCGGTTGAGATTATAACTCAACCGGTTGGCTACAGCAGGAAACCAAATTCAGAGGGGATTTCTTCTCGATTTCTAAACCATTCAAGATCCAATCTTGGGGGAAATGGATTTCACAGCTAGGGCTGTCATCCTACCCATTTAATTGAACTGATTTGGAAGATTAAGGGAGGTAATAGGAAAGGCATACCTTTTATAGGGTTCCTCTAGCCCCCTTTTTCTCTTCTTCTTCTTTGATCCAGGTCTACTAGGGCTCCACAGGGTTCTTCCTCTTCTCCTTAAAGTGAAGCAGAGTTCCTTTTTCTTGGGAGAGGCACAAGGAAGGGGATGGGTCGCAGGGTAGAGAGAAAGAGCTCAGGTGGGAGTCATGGTAAAAGGGTGAGAAGAAACCACCCAACCATATTTATCTTAGGGTAAAAAGGTTATTCCTTCATGGCTTGACACCTCAGCTGGCTAGGAGGGCTAGGTGGCAAGGTATGGGGTTGATAGGGCGAGGTGGCATCTCCAGGGAGTGCCACACATCCACCTGGTTAGGTAGGATAAGTCGGTGGATATTAGTTTATTCAGGACTGGCAGGGTCATCCGGACGAAATGGGGCTCAACCGGACGACACTGGGGGGCTGGGTGTTAAAACAGACAGGTTCAACCCTACTCAGGTTCAACCGGTTCTAAATACTGACAAATTTCAGATTAAGTGATTTTAAAGTCTGATTCAATCCAAAATGATCCCAAACTCCGTTTATTCAAAAAATTGAAGTAAAATCTGAAGGGTTACACAAGAGTACCACCATATCATGCTATTTTATCATGCTAATAACATACTGCAAGAGTCGAAATTGTACTAAGCGACATGGACATGCTCTCATGAGTAGAACTAAAGAGACTTTCGTGGTACTCCGTACCACAGAGTCGGGATTGAAATTATCACCAAATTAGGCGTCGGGAATGTTGTTTAAGGCTTTGGGATGATGGAAGGGTTTTTAAGGAACATGAAACATTGATTCCCTTGGTAATCCGATTTCGAATAAATGGGCTAGAGAAAAACCGATGAACCTGGCCAGTATAGGTGATGTCAGATTTCAATTTAAGGACTTATAAATGGTGCAGGTGCGACATCTCCATTCTCAGTCAATGGAGGAATCGGGGAAAGCATAAGAATAAGCACTCTCATTGGCATGGAGCTCAACTGATCCAAGAAAACTGTGATGGATGCTTTAGTGTCGGGTATTAATATAGCGAATGCCGAAAGGTTTGAAATGTTCAATTTAAGATCTTTAGATGTCACTATAGGTCATGCCTAGCATGTTGCAACTTTCGGATCTGAAATCCGACATCAAAAGGTCTGGGACAATGAATGGACTTCGAAGAAAGGTCAAACAACTTGAAGAGCGGAATGGAGATCCCTGGTTTAACTATATTAGGAAAACCCTACCCCTCAGCCCAAGAGCCTGACTTGGGCGGAATTTAGTTCAGTCGGAAGTGTTATGTAATACAACAGATCTTTAGCCTGAGAAAGGGGAACTCATCCATGTAATCAGGATGGAAGATGAAGATCATGTAGGGCACGTGACGCCCGCGTCAGACCTCCGTCGTCGGGTTTTTGTGTTAAAGTCATATCTCTTAGCCAGACTGAAGATTCTGATTATCTTTTTTGACATCTTATTCTTTGAAGAAGTATGAGATCATGGCAAAAGGATCTTTTTGTTTCTTGTGAACCGTAAACCGCCCTGGCGGATCTCCTTGTAACCGCGGAGCGCTTGCGTTTGCTTTAACAAAGAAGAAAGTCGGCCAGGAACGTCCCGTAAAGTCATGGGGCTGCCATGACCCAGGGAATTATCCCGCTGGTCTCTGTCAGCCTCGGTAATCACCTGCAAGTGTCGGCAGTCTCTTCTTCCTTTACCCAGATCTTGATGTTGCTGTTGATTCCGACACTCGTGGTACTGAAGATGCAAATCCTCAAGAGCTGGGTGATACGGTTACTGCTGTGACTGACGACTTTGAGGATGCAACCATTCATGCTGATCCGGCTAATTAATACAGTTGGGTCTGGTTCTCTTGGGCCGTCAGTGGGTGTGGGTATGAAATCAGTTGAGAAACAAGTTGATTCGTGCAGCTCGGCTACCCAGAACTGCAATGCCATGCCTCGGAGTTTCTTGACGAAGACCCAGCTGATTCTAAGGATGTAGCGGTTGTTTATGGGGTTACTTTCATCAACGAGGTAGCAGTCTCGGACATAAATCATGACAAGAAGAAGGGCGGTGAGTCGCTTTCTAGTTCCAACGCTATGGAGGAAAAACTCCTCCTTAATCGCAGTCAGATCAATGAAAGTGCGAGATCGTTATCTACGAAATTCGAAGAAAGGTTGAAGAAGAATAAAAAACTCCTGGCCTTTTTCTATTCTATTTAGTATGCTTCACCGAATCCCTTAGGGCTGATGCTGTGAAAGCCTTGGCGAGGATCATGATCCTCAATTCTGCACAGTCTTGCATGGCTGAAGGAGTTTGGCGAGGATGGAGAGCTTTCATTGAAGGAGGGTCCAGGGAGTGCCACTACCTCGTTGGGAGGACTTAATGAAGGAAGATGCAGAGAAGTCCAGCGAGAGAGTGGAAAACCTTCATCAGCGAGATGAAGCAGAGCCTAGCGAGAGGGCTCAGAATCAACTTCAGACTGATGGTGAAGAGCAGTGCATCAAAGTTAGGCTGCCAGATAGTACTACCTTCTACAGCTTATAGCAATTACAGAACGAGGCCTCTGGTGAGGGTTTGAAAGCTGAGAAGCGAAAGGCGATAAAGCCCGGGAGAAGAAGCTGCAAAATAAGAATAAGAAAAAGAGGGCAATTAGTGAAGTATGCCTCGTTGAAGAAGAACTAAATAAGGTTCAAGAAGCACAATCCGCGCCAAGCTATTTGCAAGACGGTTGGAAAAGTTGGAGCAAATCAACCTTTTTTTTTTTTAGTTGTTTGGCGAAGAAGAAAAACCTATCTTTGTATCAGCTAGCCTTGGCATCACTGAAAAAGAAAGCATTTTCCATTTTGTAAAGGGAATACAAAGATGTGTTTGCTTGGACTTACGGATGAGATGCCTGGTTTAAGTACTGATCGTTTATGTCATTCTTTACATATAACTCCTATAACAAAGTCTGTCAAACAACCCGCCAGAGTCTTCAAGCCTGAAATAGAGAAATAAATTAAAGAAGAGATTGAGAAGCTATTGAAGGTTGGTTTCTTAAAGCCCATACAAGACCCCATTTGGGGGACATAGTCCCTGTCAAGAAGAATGGGCAAATCCGCTGCTGTGTTGATTTTTTAGACCTAAATCAAGCTTGTCCGAAAGATGACTTCCCTTTGCCAAACATGGATCTGTTCATAGACGCAACAGCTGGGCATGAGATGTTCTCATTCATGGATGGGTATAGCGGCTACAACCAAATCAAGATGAACCCTGTGGATGCGGAAAAGACTGCCTTCAGAACTCCGATAGGTAACAACTATTACACAGTGATGCCTTTTGGTTTAAAGAATGCTGGTGCTACAACTCAACGTGCTATGACTGCTATTTTTCATGATATGATGCATGAGGAATGTTCGGATGACGTTGATGACATAGTAGTGAAATCCAAGCAAAGGAAAGATCATGTGGAAGTGCTTCGTCGAGTCCTACAGAGATGCAGAGAATACAAGCTGAGGATGCACCCGATGAAGTGCGCCTTCGGAGTAAGATCAGGGAAATTTCTTGGTTATTTGGTGAATCGACAAGGCATGAATGTAGACCCAGCTAAAGCAAAAGCAGTGCTCGATATGCCAGAGCCAACCTCAGCGAATGAGTTGAAGTCATTTTTAGGCCTATTTGAGAGGGTTCTTACCAGGGTTAGCAGCCTTATCGGCCCCTCTTATGGAATTGCTAAAGAAGAAGGTGGAGTACAAATAGGAAGAGGTCCACAAGCCTTTGATAAAATCAAGGAGACCTTAGCGAACGCCCCAGTGATGATGGCTCCAATAGCAGGTAAGGAACTTAAGCTATATCTTGCTTTCAATGATAATGCTATCGGAATAGTGCTAGCACAGGATGATCAAAATGGTCAAGAAAAGCCAATATACTTAAATATATAGTAGAATTCTCAAAGAAGCTGAAGCTAGATACACTAAAGAAGAGAAAAATTGTTTAGCGCTTCACTATAGTTATGTTATATGCAGCCCAAAAGTTAAGACATTATATGCTGGCGCACAAGATCAAGTTGGTTGCGGGGGCTAATCCGATAAGGTACTTGCTGTCAAGGCCAGCCCAGCCCTATCGGGAAGGGGTTGTTACAGCTGTCAGAATTTGACATAGAATGTGTCACTCCCAAAGCGATTTTGGGGCAAGTTTTTGCAGATCTACTGGCCCATCAAAAGACCAACTCGAGCTTTCTGAAGAAATTCCTGGTGAGATAGAACAGATTGCAACAGTAGAAGATGGGCAATGGACTTTAGACTTTGATGAATCATCCACAGCCAAGGAAGAAGGTGGTGTAGGAATCGTTTTGAAATCTCCAAAAGGAGAGTCAACATCTTTATCGTAACAATTGGAGTTTCCATGCTCTAATAACAGTTCAGCAGAATATGAGGCCTTAGCAATAGGGTTGTCTATCGCTAAAGAAATGAGGATCAAGAAGTTAAAAGTGGTTGGTGACTAAAATTTTGTGGTTCGACAGACAGATGGGACATGAGCACTGAAGGAGAGAAAAGAAGAGCGGCCTGCCAAGCGCCGCAAGAAACTGGCCGTCCGACAGCGAGGACCCACGCCTCCTCCTCCTCCGGGGCTAGGTATGTCCGTTCTTATTAGACGTGCTGCAACAATCTCTTTACCATTCAACACTTGACCCCCCCCCCTCCGTCAGAGGACGAAGAAGCTGTCGGCGCCAAATTGCCGATGGATATACCCGAACAACCCTCGACTTTTGCTCAGTCCGGGGGGACAACTGTTACAGGTGAGGTTTTCCATTTCAC
>JABWPP010000050.1:133968775-133971275 GCA_016920855.1 Puya raimondii
GGGACTTTTGAATCGACGGTCGGATCCGTTAGACTTGATCTAGCGTATTTGAAGTATTTAGAAAATATTTTTTGCGGATTTTCAATATCACTTACCAAGTGATTTTTTTTTTTTTTTTTTTTTTTTTTTTTTTTTTTAATGGTTGATGTATTTTTTTTTTTGCAAGTTTAACTGTGTAGAAGTATTCAAATCAGATGAAATTTTGATAGAAAATTCTTTATACTATCTACAACAAGATCAATATCTCCGATCGAATTTTTTTACTGCTACATTTTTTTTTTTTTTTTTTTTTTTTTTATTTTCAACCGTTGATTTTGGGTCCTTTCGATCACTTTTTTTTAAATGATATCGAAAAACTTTTTTTAAAATATTTTTTTCTAGATAGTTCAAATACGCTAGATCAAGTCTAACGGAGCCGATTTTTCGATTCGGAAGTTACATCATTTTTTTTTTTTTTAGGAGCACGGACGCCTCCGTGCTCCTAATAGCACACAAGACCTACTCTACATACATATACGTATATACATATATACATATACGTATATACATATATACATATACGTATATACATATATACATATACATATATATACATATACATATATATATACATTTTTTATATATCCATATATATATATATATATATATATATATATATATATATATATATATATATATATATAGAGCTAGGCTGGTATACATATATACATATATATATATACATATTTTTTTTTATACATATATATATATATACATATATATATACATACATATATATCCATATTTATATATATATATATATATATATATATATATATATATACATACATATATATCCATATATAATCTACATATATATATATATATATAGAGAGAGAGAGAGAGTCCGGTTACTATACTATCGATAGCACCAAGCGTTTGGTGCTATCGAGTTTTTCGCCGTTAAATCTACCTCTTTGATCATTTCCACCTGTTAGATCATACTATTCAATCAACCACCCACTCAACCCTAGGGGACCACTATCATCCTAACCGCACATCCCTTTATCTAAGGGCCGAAAACCTAATAACACCAATGACTTGGTGCTATTAATAGTATAGTAGGGACTTTTTTCGAAAATAACCCTGTAAAATTTCGTATTTAGCTAAATGACCATCTAAAAATTAAAATTGGCAAACTAACCCTCTCTTTGCCACCTCGGAGCCACGGTGGAATTTTCTATTAAAGGCGGTGAATGATTTACCGTCTTCATAAAGACGGTGAATGATTCACCGCCTTCCTAATTTTCAACAAAAGCGGTAAATCATTTTTTTTTTTTTTTCATTTTTTTTTTTTTTTTTTTCTATATCCTATTTTTTCCTATATCATATATATAATCCTAACAACCACATAAAAATTTTAACAAATCACATTAAATCTTAACAAACTAAAAATCCTAATAGTCTATCCATACAATCCTAACAATCAAATTTTTTTTTTAATAAATCACGAATAATCCTAACAACCTTTTTTTTTTTTCTCTTTTTTCTTATATAATTTATTTTTTACAATTTTTTTTTATCTTTTTTTTTTTTTTTTGAGAAGCCTTTTAAATGCGGTAAACTATTCACCGCATTCATAAGAGATATAAGAATGGTTTTTGAATTATATGAGAAATACAGAAAAAAATAAGGTTGTTAGGATTATTTTTGATTTATTAAAAAATTTATTTGATTGTTAGGATTGTATGGATAGACTATTAGAATTTTTAGTTTGTTAAGATTTAATGTTTTTTGTTAAAATATTTATGTGGTTGTTAGGATTTTATATATATGATATATGAAAAAATAGGATATAGGAAAAAAAAATAGAAATAAACGAAAAACGGTGAATGATTTTTTTTTTTTGTTGGAAATTAGGAAGGCGGTGAATCATTCACCGTCTTTATGAAGACGGTAAATCATTCACCGCCTTTAATAGAAAATTCTACCGTGGCTCCGAGGTGGCAAAGAGAGGGTTAGTTTGCCAATTTTATTTTTTAGAGGGTCATTTAGCCAAATATGAAATTTTACAGGGTTATTTTCGAAAAAAGTCCTATAGTAGCCTAGTTCTAGATATATATATTATGTGTATATATATATATGTATCTATATATGTATGTATATATATATCTATATATGTATACATATATATATATATATATATACATATATATATATATATATATATATACATACATATATATATATATATATATATATGTATGTATATATATATAGAGAGAGAGTTAGGCTCGTATGCTTTTAGATCACGGAGCCCTTCGTGCTTCCAAATCGTTTTCGATGTTGAGACTTTCAAATCGACGATCGGCTCTATTAGACTTGATCTAGAGTATTGCGAAAATAAATTTCGCAATTTTTCGATATCATTTGCCTAGTGATCGAAAGGGCTTGTGGTGAGCCGTTTGCAAGTTTAACGGTGTAGAAATATCCAAATCAGTTGAAATTTTGATAGAAAATT